>JASWHU010000094.1:565000-572500 GCA_030819815.1 Strix occidentalis | reverse complement strand
CCTAACCCTAACCCTAACCCTAACCCTAACCCTAACCCTAACCCTAACCCTAACCCTAACCCTAACCCTAACCCTAACCCTAACCCTAACCCTAACCCTAACCCTAACCCTAACCCTAACCCTAACCCTAACCCTAACCCTAACCCTAACCCTAACCCTAACCCTAACCCTAACCCTAACCCTAACCCTAACCCTAACCCTAACCCTAACCCTAACCCTAACCCTAACCCTAACCCTAACCCTAACCCTAACCCTAACCCTAACCCTAACCCTAACCCTAACCCTAACCCTAACCCTAACCCTAACCCTAACCCTAACCCTAACCCTAACCCTAACCCTAACCCTAACCCTAACCCTAACCCTAACCCTAACCCTAACCCTAACCCTAACCCTAACCCTAACCCTAACCCTAACCCTAACCCTAACCCTAACCCTAACCCTAACCCTAACCCTAACCCTAACCCTAACCCTAACCCTAACCCTAACCCTAACCCTAACCCTAACCCTAACCCTAACCCTAACCCTAACCCTAACCCTAACCCTAACCCTAACCCTAACCCTAACCCTAACCCTAACCCTAACCCTAACCCTAACCCTAACCCTAACCCTAACCCTAACCCTAACCCTAACCCTAACCCTAACCCTAACCCTAACCCTAACCCTAACCCTAACCCTAACCCTAACCCTAACCCTAACCCTAACCCTAACCCTAACCCTAACCCTAACCCTAACCCTAACCCTAACCCTAACCCTAACCCTAACCCTAACCCTAACCCTAACCCTAACCCTAACCCTAACCCTAACCCTAACCCTAACCCTAACCCTAACCCTAACCCTAACCCTAACCCTAACCCTAACCCTAACCCTAACCCTAACCCTAACCCTAACCCTAACCCTAACCCTAACCCTAACCCTAACCCTAACCCTAACCCTAACCCTAACCCTAACCCTAACCCTAACCCTAACCCTAACCCTAACCCTAACCCTAACCCTAACCCTAACCCTAACCCTAACCCTAACCCTAACCCTAACCCTAACCCTAACCCTAACCCTAACCCTAACCCTAACCCTAACCCTAACCCTAACCCTAACCCTAACCCTAACCCTAACCCTAACCCTAACCCTAACCCTAACCCTAACCCTAACCCTAACCCTAACCCTAACCCTAACCCTAACCCTAACCCTAACCCTAACCCTAACCCTAACCCTAACCCTAACCCTAACCCTAACCCTAACCCTAACCCTAACCCTAACCCTAACCCTAACCCTAACCCTAACCCTAACCCTAACCCTAACCCTAACCCTAACCCTAACCCTAACCCTAACCCTAACCCTAACCCTAACCCTAACCCTAACCCTAACCCTAACCCTAACCCTAACCCTAACCCTAACCCTAACCCTAACCCTAACCCTAACCCTAACCCTAACCCTAACCCTAACCCTAACCCTAACCCTAACCCTAACCCTAACCCTAACCCTAACCCTAACCCTAACCCTAACCCTAACCCTAACCCTAACCCTAACCCTAACCCTAACCCTAACCCTAACCCTAACCCTAACCCTAACCCTAACCCTAACCCTAACCCTAACCCTAACCCTAACCCTAACCCTAACCCTAACCCTAACCCTAACCCTAACCCTAACCCTAACCCTAACCCTAACCCTAACCCTAACCCTAACCCTAACCCTAACCCTAACCCTAACCCTAACCCTAACCCTAACCCTAACCCTAACCCTAACCCTAACCCTAACCCTAACCCTAACCCTAACCCTAACCCTAACCCTAACCCTAACCCTAACCCTAACCCTAACCCTAACCCTAACCCTAACCCTAACCCTAACCCTAACCCTAACCCTAACCCTAACCCTAACCCTAACCCTAACCCTAACCCTAACCCTAACCCTAACCCTAACCCTAACCCTAACCCTAACCCTAACCCTAACCCTAACCCTAACCCTAACCCTAACCCTAACCCTAACCCTAACCCTAACCCTAACCCTAACCCTAACCCTAACCCTAACCCTAACCCTAACCCTAACCCTAACCCTAACCCTAACCCTAACCCTAACCCTAACCCTAACCCTAACCCTAACCCTAACCCTAACCCTAACCCTAACCCTAACCCTAACCCTAACCCTAACCCTAACCCTAACCCTAACCCTAACCCTAACCCTAACCCTAACCCTAACCCTAACCCTAACCCTAACCCTAACCCTAACCCTAACCCTAACCCTAACCCTAACCCTAACCCTAACCCTAACCCTAACCCTAACCCTAACCCTAACCCTAACCCTAACCCTAACCCTAACCCTAACCCTAACCCTAACCCTAACCCTAACCCTAACCCTAACCCTAACCCTAACCCTAACCCTAACCCTAACCCTAACCCTAACCCTAACCCTAACCCTAACCCTAACCCTAACCCTAACCCTAACCCTAACCCTAACCCTAACCCTAACCCTAACCCTAACCCTAACCCTAACCCTAACCCTAACCCTAACCCTAACCCTAACCCTAACCCTAACCCTAACCCTAACCCTAACCCTAACCCTAACCCTAACCCTAACCCTAACCCTAACCCTAACCCTAACCCTAACCCTAACCCTAACCCTAACCCTAACCCTAACCCTAACCCTAACCCTAACCCTAACCCTAACCCTAACCCTAACCCTAACCCTAACCCTAACCCTAACCCTAACCCTAACCCTAACCCTAACCCTAACCCTAACCCTAACCCTAACCCTAACCCTAACCCTAACCCTAACCCTAACCCTAACCCTAACCCTAACCCTAACCCTAACCCTAACCCTAACCCTAACCCTAACCCTAACCCTAACCCTAACCCTAACCCTAACCCTAACCCTAACCCTAACCCTAACCCTAACCCTAACCCTAACCCTAACCCTAACCCTAACCCTAACCCTAACCCTAACCCTAACCCTAACCCTAACCCTAACCCTAACCCTAACCCTAACCCTAACCCTAACCCTAACCCTAACCCTAACCCTAACCCTAACCCTAACCCTAACCCTAACCCTAACCCTAACCCTAACCCTAACCCTAACCCTAACCCTAACCCTAACCCTAACCCTAACCCTAACCCTAACCCTAACCCTAACCCTAACCCTAACCCTAACCCTAACCCTAACCCTAACCCTAACCCTAACCCTAACCCTAACCCTAACCCTAACCCTAACCCTAACCCTAACCCTAACCCTAACCCTAACCCTAACCCTAACCCTAACCCTAACCCTAACCCTAACCCTAACCCTAACCCTAACCCTAACCCTAACCCTAACCCTAACCCTAACCCTAACCCTAACCCTAACCCTAACCCTAACCCTAACCCTAACCCTAACCCTAACCCTAACCCTAACCCTAACCCTAACCCTAACCCTAACCCTAACCCTAACCCTAACCCTAACCCTAACCCTAACCCTAACCCTAACCCTAACCCTAACCCTAACCCTAACCCTAACCCTAACCCTAACCCTAACCCTAACCCTAACCCTAACCCTAACCCTAACCCTAACCCTAACCCTAACCCTAACCCTAACCCTAACCCTAACCCTAACCCTAACCCTAACCCTAACCCTAACCCTAACCCTAACCCTAACCCTAACCCTAACCCTAACCCTAACCCTAACCCTAACCCTAACCCTAACCCTAACCCTAACCCTAACCCTAACCCTAACCCTAACCCTAACCCTAACCCTAACCCTAACCCTAACCCTAACCCTAACCCTAACCCTAACCCTAACCCTAACCCTAACCCTAACCCTAACCCTAACCCTAACCCTAACCCTAACCCTAACCCTAACCCTAACCCTAACCCTAACCCTAACCCTAACCCTAACCCTAACCCTAACCCTAACCCTAACCCTAACCCTAACCCTAACCCTAACCCTAACCCTAACCCTAACCCTAACCCTAACCCTAACCCTAACCCTAACCCTAACCCTAACCCTAACCCTAACCCTAACCCTAACCCTAACCCTAACCCTAACCCTAACCCTAACCCTAACCCTAACCCTAACCCTAACCCTAACCCTAACCCTAACCCTAACCCTAACCCTAACCCTAACCCTAACCCTAACCCTAACCCTAACCCTAACCCTAACCCTAACCCTAACCCTAACCCTAACCCTAACCCTAACCCTAACCCTAACCCTAACCCTAACCCTAACCCTAACCCTAACCCTAACCCTAACCCTAACCCTAACCCTAACCCTAACCCTAACCCTAACCCTAACCCTAACCCTAACCCTAACCCTAACCCTAACCCTAACCCTAACCCTAACCCTAACCCTAACCCTAACCCTAACCCTAACCCTAACCCTAACCCTAACCCTAACCCTAACCCTAACCCTAACCCTAACCCTAACCCTAACCCTAACCCTAACCCTAACCCTAACCCTAACCCTAACCCTAACCCTAACCCTAACCCTAACCCTAACCCTAACCCTAACCCTAACCCTAACCCTAACCCTAACCCTAACCCTAACCCTAACCCTAACCCTAACCCTAACCCTAACCCTAACCCTAACCCTAACCCTAACCCTAACCCTAACCCTAACCCTAACCCTAACCCTAACCCTAACCCTAACCCTAACCCTAACCCTAACCCTAACCCTAACCCTAACCCTAACCCTAACCCTAACCCTAACCCTAACCCTAACCCTAACCCTAACCCTAACCCTAACCCTAACCCTAACCCTAACCCTAACCCTAACCCTAACCCTAACCCTAACCCTAACCCTAACCCTAACCCTAACCCTAACCCTAACCCTAACCCTAACCCTAACCCTAACCCTAACCCTAACCCTAACCCTAACCCTAACCCTAACCCTAACCCTAACCCTAACCCTAACCCTAACCCTAACCCTAACCCTAACCCTAACCCTAACCCTAACCCTAACCCTAACCCTAACCCTAACCCTAACCCTAACCCTAACCCTAACCCTAACCCTAACCCTAACCCTAACCCTAACCCTAACCCTAACCCTAACCCTAACCCTAACCCTAACCCTAACCCTAACCCTAACCCTAACCCTAACCCTAACCCTAACCCTAACCCTAACCCTAACCCTAACCCTAACCCTAACCCTAACCCTAACCCTAACCCTAACCCTAACCCTAACCCTAACCCTAACCCTAACCCTAACCCTAACCCTAACCCTAACCCTAACCCTAACCCTAACCCTAACCCTAACCCTAACCCTAACCCTAACCCTAACCCTAACCCTAACCCTAACCCTAACCCTAACCCTAACCCTAACCCTAACCCTAACCCTAACCCTAACCCTAACCCTAACCCTAACCCTAACCCTAACCCTAACCCTAACCCTAACCCTAACCCTAACCCTAACCCTAACCCTAACCCTAACCCTAACCCTAACCCTAACCCTAACCCTAACCCTAACCCTAACCCTAACCCTAACCCTAACCCTAACCCTAACCCTAACCCTAACCCTAACCCTAACCCTAACCCTAACCCTAACCCTAACCCTAACCCTAACCCTAACCCTAACCCTAACCCTAACCCTAACCCTAACCCTAACCCTAACCCTAACCCTAACCCTAACCCTAACCCTAACCCTAACCCTAACCCTAACCCTAACCCTAACCCTAACCCTAACCCTAACCCTAACCCTAACCCTAACCCTAACCCTAACCCTAACCCTAACCCTAACCCTAACCCTAACCCTAACCCTAACCCTAACCCTAACCCTAACCCTAACCCTAACCCTAACCCTAACCCTAACCCTAACCCTAACCCTAACCCTAACCCTAACCCTAACCCTAACCCTAACCCTAACCCTAACCCTAACCCTAACCCTAACCCTAACCCTAACCCTAACCCTAACCCTAACCCTAACCCTAACCCTAACCCTAACCCTAACCCTAACCCTAACCCTAACCCTAACCCTAACCCTAACCCTAACCCTAACCCTAACCCTAACCCTAACCCTAACCCTAACCCTAACCCTAACCCTAACCCTAACCCTAACCCTAACCCTAACCCTAACCCTAACCCTAACCCTAACCCTAACCCTAACCCTAACCCTAACCCTAACCCTAACCCTAACCCTAACCCTAACCCTAACCCTAACCCTAACCCTAACCCTAACCCTAACCCTAACCCTAACCCTAACCCTAACCCTAACCCTAACCCTAACCCTAACCCTAACCCTAACCCTAACCCTAACCCTAACCCTAACCCTAACCCTAACCCTAACCCTAACCCTAACCCTAACCCTAACCCTAACCCTAACCCTAACCCTAACCCTAACCCTAACCCTAACCCTAACCCTAACCCTAACCCTAACCCTAACCCTAACCCTAACCCTAACCCTAACCCTAACCCTAACCCTAACCCTAACCCTAACCCTAACCCTAACCCTAACCCTAACCCTAACCCTAACCCTAACCCTAACCCTAACCCTAACCCTAACCCTAACCCTAACCCTAACCCTAACCCTAACCCTAACCCTAACCCTAACCCTAACCCTAACCCTAACCCTAACCCTAACCCTAACCCTAACCCTAACCCTAACCCTAACCCTAACCCTAACCCTAACCCTAACCCTAACCCTAACCCTAACCCTAACCCTAACCCTAACCCTAACCCTAACCCTAACCCTAACCCTAACCCTAACCCTAACCCTAACCCTAACCCTAACCCTAACCCTAACCCTAACCCTAACCCTAACCCTAACCCTAACCCTAACCCTAACCCTAACCCTAACCCTAACCCTAACCCTAACCCTAACCCTAACCCTAACCCTAACCCTAACCCTAACCCTAACCCTAACCCTAACCCTAACCCTAACCCTAACCCTAACCCTAACCCTAACCCTAACCCTAACCCTAACCCTAACCCTAACCCTAACCCTAACCCTAACCCTAACCCTAACCCTAACCCTAACCCTAACCCTAACCCTAACCCTAACCCTAACCCTAACCCTAACCCTAACCCTAACCCTAACCCTAACCCTAACCCTAACCCTAACCCTAACCCTAACCCTAACCCTAACCCTAACCCTAACCCTAACCCTAACCCTAACCCTAACCCTAACCCTAACCCTAACCCTAACCCTAACCCTAACCCTAACCCTAACCCTAACCCTAACCCTAACCCTAACCCTAACCCTAACCCTAACCCTAACCCTAACCCTAACCCTAACCCTAACCCTAACCCTAACCCTAACCCTAACCCTAACCCTAACCCTAACCCTAACCCTAACCCTAACCCTAACCCTAACCCTAACCCTAACCCTAACCCTAACCCTAACCCTAACCCTAACCCTAACCCTAACCCTAACCCTAACCCTAACCCTAACCCTAACCCTAACCCTAACCCTAACCCTAACCCTAACCCTAACCCTAACCCTAACCCTAACCCTAACCCTAACCCTAACCCTAACCCTAACCCTAACCCTAACCCTAACCCTAACCCTAACCCTAACCCTAACCCTAACCCTAACCCTAACCCTAAC